>CAEGAD010089529.1:0-46021 GCA_903067055.1 Poeciliopsis paucimaculata
CTACAGGGAGCCAGTGGAGGGACTTTAAAACTGGTGTTATGTGCTCTATCTTCCTGGTTTTAGTGAGAACGCGAGCAGCAGCATTGATGTAATTTTGTAGGACACAAATACAGAAAACTATGGAAGAAGATTACTGCCACTGAAAAACAAACAAACAAAAAAAGAACTCTGGCTTTAATCTCATGTGATCAAAAGTCAAAATTTTAAGAAATTTAAGAATTTAAATTTAGAAATTAGAATATTTCTAAAGAATTTGACCTTTTTTCTCAGAATTCTGAATTTTTTTTTCTCTCAGAAATTCAGAGAAAAAAATAATTTTGAAACAAAAATTAAAATTTTAAGAAAAAAATAATTTTTTTGGGGTTCTAATCTTCTTTAGTTGAAAAGTCCTTTCATTTGATTGATGAAATATAATTTAAGGATCCAAGGTTCTATTTACCCTCTAGGTCACAAAAACTTTATGGCGGCCGGATTTGGCTCCTGGGTCTCGAGTTTGACATATGTGGTCGATGGTCTACAAAAAGCATGTTCACTACATTTTTTGAATAAAATCCTTTGTAGATAATGAACCCCTGGCTTAAATACTGAAAGTTTTACTCTGCTGAACACCAGTCGTTCTCAGTCTTTGTAAAAGTGAGCTGTACATAAAATGACACTCTTTGAAAACATGCCTGAAGTGAAGCTGTGAGCTTTTATTCTGAGCTCCAATCAAAATGAGCTCTTTTAAAGTCTCTTGTCACTTTAAATCCATATAAGCTATTAGCCACGCCCCCAACTCAATTCTTACACTCGCACGTGAAAAATGGTTGCAAACAGATGTGATATTATACAACCATACATCTTGGAAAAGCAGAAGTGGAGCCTCCTGCACAAACAACTAGAATTCAGGAAGTGGTTTATGGATGGTAAGTCAACCACAAAACATTTGTCTTTTCCAGCACCCATTGTACAGCACATACAGAGGTAAAACCAACTGACCAAACGTCCTGGAGTTCAGCTTGGGTTGTTATGTACCTGGCTGGGCTTTGCTGGGGTTGCTCGGTAACTGACAGTGCCTGCTGATTTTTGACAACAGCTCATTTTCCAGACACCAAAAAACAAGAACTTATTGCCAAAAAAAACGGCTGGATGTTTATTTATTTATTTTTCTGAGCAGTTGGGCTGGTTTTAGAAGCAGTAGACACCCAAAATGGAAGTACAAATGTGCAAAATTTGACTTTTGCATCTCCTTTAAGTTTCTTGATGACCAATCACTCAAACACGTTTTTTATCTCATTTGTTTTTTTAGGCACGACAAGTCAAAATGTTGCTCTTTCTTATTCCATTTCTTTGTCACAAATGGCAAACGTTTCCAAGAATAATTACTTTTTGCATCTCACTCACAAATGGCTTCTTAACATGAATCTTGAGCATCATTCATCCTGATGGGTGTCAAACAGTGAGAAGCACTTAGGGCTTTCCACAGTCCCTCCATAATCACCACAAAATAGGCAGTTATGCTAATTAGGTCATTAATTTGCTTATTAATGCACTAATTAACACAGAGTCCCGTGCAAACATGGGTGGCTGCATATTAATATGATCCCTGCGTCTTTCGCTTTGAGTGGTTCCTGCAGTTCCAACAAGTTTCTCCTTTATTAATATGCAACAGACAAGCTGCAAAATCAGCCAGGGAGCTCAAAATCTAATCAGATAATCTACTATGCAGATAGGAAAGGATTCTTTAAGTTATTGTCCTTAAGTATATATATATATTTACAAAGATTAGAGACAGTTATTTAATGAAGTCATAGTCCCTCTAAAAGCTACATCTAGTCTAACAAGAGTCAAATATTACCGTAAAGTTCTGGGAACTGGGGCACCCGTGACAGACCTTGATAAAAAACAGATTATAAATGTTATTATGGCAAATTAGAACCGAATAAACTAATACTACAGCAGCATGACAACAGTCAGGCTATTTCACACAAGACCAATAAGGCCTGACTGAATTAGGCAGCAACAAGCTGAATTAATTCAAAATCAATTATAAGTTCCCCCTAAAGGGGCCTAAAAGGACATTTCTTCTGAGCTCCAAACAAGCCAACTATTTTATGCAAACACATAGCTAGAGGTTTAAAATAGCTACCAGGAATCTTTAATTAGAACCGTTACCCTCCATCACTGTGATCCACGCCACAACCATCGCAGTGACTGAGCAGAATGCACACCCAGATGAGAGGAGAGAAAACAAAACGGAGAACACACACAGGTTCAAACTCCAAAGAACTAGAAAAGATCCGACAGCGAGATAAAAGTGAGCGTCAGGCGAGGAGACAGACCAACAGAAATAATCATCAGGACAGATAAGCAGACTGTGAGATAAGGACAAACGCACAAGCAGACAAGTGTGAAATCAGACACTCTGTGGCTGACAGCAGAGGACGACTTGAAAAGGTGACATCTGAATGTTTTCTTCCAACTCTCATAGCGGACTCACCTTCCCCAGCGTTGTACGCCAGAATGGAGCGGGTCCTCATTTGCTTGCCCTCCACAGTTTTGCTGGAGCAAGTCTGGGAGCAGGTCGACCACGGCGTCCAGTCGCTGAGCACGCAGTCTCTGGCGCAGGGCACCTCACAGGAAACGGGCTCCAAAACGGCCGAGGAGGAGCACAGGCTTCTGTCCACGAGCTCCCCTGGAGAAAAACCAGACACAACCGGATCAGAATCAGCCATTTTACAACTGTAATTACAATTTACAACAAAAATTTAGATTTACATAAACTCTGCTTTCCTTTTAGAACGGCGTTGGTTTATTAACTAGTTTCCTAGGAAGCTAGTCTCCTTCCTTAGAGGTGACATTCATGTACAGGTTAGGACATGTTTATATGCCACATAAAACACGTTAAATGTTACATTTTTTTGCACAATTAAATTTTAGTCTGAGTTCCGATTAGAATGAGCTGTTTTAGGGCTTCTTGTCACTTTAAATCCAAATAAGCTGCTGATGGCCTCTAACTCCACGTTTACATTTGCAACATTCATCCATCCATTTTCTGTTCACCCTTATCCCTAGTGGGGTCAGGAGTTGCTGGTGCCCATTTCCAGCTACGTTCCGGATGAGAGGCGGGGTCACCCTGGACAGGTCGCCAGTCACAGAGCAACACAGACACAAACAGGACAAACAACCATACACACACACACTCTCACACACACACACACACCTAGGGAGAATTTAGAGAGACCAAATAACCTGACAGTCATGTTTTAGGACTGCGGGAGGAAGCCGGAGTACCCGGAGAGAACCCACGCATGCACAGGGAGAACATGCAAACTGCGCCACAGTGCAGCCCACACTCGCAACATAAAGCAGCAATTGGTTTCTGAACAAAGCCGTTGTCTGTACAGCGCATACAAAATCAGCTGACCAACCGTGCTGGAGGTCCGTTTGGGTTGCTAGGTAACGGGCTGGCTCGGCTGGTGTTGCTTGGTAACGGGCAGTGTCTGCAGAAGGTGACTTAATCTGGAGTTTTTTTAAAACGGCTAATTTTCCAGGCACCAAAAAAATATTAACCAACTGACAAAAAACATCTGGGTGTTTTTTTTAATGGCTTGTGAGTATTTTTATAAGCAGTAGAAAAGCAAATGGAGATATAAATGCGCAAAATGTGAATTTTGCATAATAGGTCTCATTTGAGAAGAAGAAAAAAAACTTTTTGAACTGTTCAGCAAATATCTCCACCTGAGTTAAGAGACTCCTGTTCTGGACATAAGGGTATTAACGCCATCAACAGTATTTGCATGTTTTCCCATTTTTCTATGCTGAAAACTAAATGCTTATAGAGGCTGTTTGTTTTGGGGGTTATCTGGGAATACAGCTGTAAATAAGAAACAGGAGAACACCATTTATTGTCAATATATGAAGATATTTGGAGTAAAAACATAAAATTAAAATGCAAAGTGCTTCCACTTAAATCAGCTCCCATCTGTGAGTCAGACCATAGAGCCATTTGAGTTTACCTAACATGAAAGAAATGGATGAAAAACTAATTTCTGCTTAAATTAAAACCAGGTGGCTTTCCTTTTAATTTCCTGTTGTGGGCGATTTATTTCCCAAAGACTCTACAACTTACAAGCTGCCATCTGGCTTTTCAGGTAAGAAATATCAATGGCTACATTCAGGAGATAAGGGAAAGCAAATTAATTGTAGCAGCATTACCCTTAGTCTGTGTAAATGTTGGGTAATTATGGCAATATGGCTCCTTAATTTTTCTGTATTAATGAGGTGGTGTGTAAAGTGTAATTAAAACCCCAATTTCTCTTGAAAGTGAGGAGTCGCCATTTGAGATTTAGTGCAAAGTAATAAAAAAATAAGAGAATTAGTGTCAAACAGCAGTTTGGGCCACTATTTAGCAAACTATACCTATAAAACACTGAGGAAAATTAGTCCACAACTTGCTCTCTGACGTTGCTAAATCTAACAAAATCGGTGTCAAACGTTTGTGCAGCAAAGATTTTTGTTTGTGCTGCTGTCATTTTAAAGATATTAATAAATTAAATGTTTCCAGAGGTCATGAAAGGTTAACCAACCCCACACCTCAACTTGTTAAGCCAGACAAATTTGGTGTCAATCAATTCAACCACATTTTCTGCAGCAAACAGTTTTGTTTGTGCTGCTTTTGCTTAGAAGACACTAATGAAAGTTTAACAGTGAAAATGTCGACTCCTTTAGCCAACCACATTATTCAAACAAAACATTTTGCTGCAGAAAAATAGCAACATTTATTTTGTAAATGTGAGGTATGGGGCAATTGACCTCTTGCAAAGTTGCATTTGAATGAACAGAACTTCTAGAACAATGTTCTTTGACAAAAATGAGACAAAAATACAGACACTTGGTTGGGTTTAGAGGAAAACTGAAATATCAAATCAGTTAAAACACCCCTCCTCTAAAACATAGACACTAAGGTAGCACTAGTTGTTCAGGCTGAGAATGTATAAGAAAACAAGGTCAGCAGATACTCCCGTTTTTGCTTTAATCTGACTTTTTTTTCCCCCATTTAATTCAATTTACGGTGAACATATGAATACAGTGCACAACTACTCAGCAGTTCAGAAACCTCCAATTTGACTACTTGAGATAGATAATCATTAAACAGATGTTAAGAAGACTTACAATATATTATTGACCAAACATTTCCTGCAGAATCTAGAATAAATTTAATCTCTTGAATGTATACAGTTGCATCTCATATGCAAGATTTGGGTTAATCTGATTCTTTTCTGTATGAATCAGTGAAAGAAAAAGAAATACATAAGAGTGGATTTGTAAAGAGGAGGATAATCTATGGAGATTATACAGAAATACAGTTATTGAGTGAGTCAGTATTAAAATAATGAAAAATCTTACATAACTTTGCTTTTCTCATTGTATTATTGGTATCTTGCAAAATAAAGTTTATAGGTCATAAATTTGGTCAGTTTTTGTTATTTTTATTTGGCTGCTAATTTTTCTTATTTTGAGAGTTCGAGTTTCAGATGAGGATATTAAAAACAAAAAATATTACTGGATAATATATGAAAATAATGTTTAATGAAAGATTTAGGAATGTAATTTAATGTCTGGAATAACAGCCTCAACACACTGCAAAAACAAAGTATTTTTGGTGTAGTGTCTAGAACAAATATCTTTGTGTAAACCCTTTTATGTTTGTCTCAAGTTTAGTAGGTTGACTTCATGACAGGCGCATTCAGGTTTACTGTATTTATTCTAACAAAAGGTTAAATCAAGTCTAGTAGCAGAACTTACATGGCAACAATACATGTCGGGAAGAAAGTGACTTTTAGACTAAACAAAATAAATTCAAAGAATAAATGCATGTTGACAAACTTCAAATCTATAACATTACTAAAGAAAAACCCTGTACACCTGAAATGAGACAAAACTAGCTTACAAGTAACTTTTCAGCAACTTATAGGAGCTTGTTTTAAGCAAACAATTTCCTATTATTGATGTAAAAGTACTAGTTCCATTGGCAAATTGCAACATAATCTGAATAAATACATTAAAGAGTAAATGTACCAAACTGTTTTGTAGAACAGTTGCTGTTATTTCATTGTTAAAATTATTCTGAATTTTCACCGTTTAAAATTGATTTTGGGCAGTATCCCCAAATCAGCACTCGCGCCGCGGCGGCGCAACTGGAAAGGCAGACGCCCACCGTCAGATCTGTGCAGCGGGAGACTTGACTTGATTGAATGTTTAAAACAAGTAAAAAATCAAAGAAAAGACATAAACGGCAATAAAAATTGTGTGTTTTAGAAACTGGATTGGAGCTTGTGCCCAGGAAACGCCGCCCGGTGCAAGAGGGGAAAGAAAGATGCTCCTGGTGAGATCAGGACTTTGCTTTTCTTGTTGGGGATTTTTCGAATGTACCACTCCTTTTTCTGATCTTTTTGGGGGTTTTTGTCGTTTTGTATTTTTCATTTTGGATCGGGACTTTGGATTAAAACGGAGAAATACTTCCAGGACTTTGTTTTGTTTTTTGAGGAAACAAAACAAAACAACAGAACTCCTTTGCGGACATTATTCTTTTTTAAAAAGAACGGGAATTTTTAGACATTTAATTATTTAGTTGTTTTTTGTTTTTTTTGCTGACATAAACTGAGTGATTTAAATCTAACCTATAATTATTTTTGAGGAATTTTTGGTTTCTGATCTAATAATCAGAATAACTATTATTATTTCTTAGTATTGTGAATTTTTGAATGAATCATTTTTGCTAAAAAAATCAACAAATTTCATATTGAGTGGTTGGATATTTATTTTCTTATAAAATTAAATGGTGTAACATATTTTACCTGAGTCCTGTGGCAGATCCCCCTTTGAGTATGTTGTGAATCTGCTTTAAATCATGTTGAATTTTCACTTACAAAATGGAAAAAGTCTTAAGTGAAATAATCCGACAGTGGAACCAATACTTTTTAATCAATATTAAGGCATTAATTACTTAAAACAATCTGCTATATCTTGCGAAAAAGTTACTTGTCAGTTAGTTTTTATTTCAAGTGCATTAAGATATTTACTAGAAACTAGGCTGAAAATACTTGGTAAGATTTTCTGTTTTTGCAGTGCAGAAACATGTTGGATAGGCTGACTGAAGCTGTTGTTTCTACTTTCATCCAGTTATAAAGAACATTTTTTTTCTCTTTAGCATACATACAGTATTTTATTATGAATTCTCAATAAAATATTCATTGTGGTGGACCTTTAGCTCCAAGAAATCTCCATGAAAATGGGGGCACTTCACATGAAAGGCGCAAATTCACATAGGATTCCCATGTTTCATCGCTATTGTTCATGTTTTATTGATGAGCTCCTAGTAGCCACTATAAGTGGATTATATTAACCCAGATATCTGAGTGAGCTGCTTGATGCTCTGCCATAAATCAAGTGGTTAAGCGAAATGTATACCCTTAAAAAAAACATGCAAAGCTTTCCATGACTGAATTGAGCTTCTAAACCAAAACCAAAAGCCTAGGTGCAGCTGACTTTATATTGAGATGTCACTTTGACTGAGATGCAGTGAACCCATCATGACTGAAACGGAAAAGCATGAAAATAAGAAACGACAAGGGACCTGCGTATTTCTCAGGCTCCGACAAAGACGCATGAATGAACAGAACCACCCACTATGAGGGGAGAAACCTCAATGCTCTGTATGCAGAGAAGAAAAAGCTCCCCGACTAAGTGGCCAAGCAGTCAGCTTTGGGAATATCAATAGCCAGTTTCAATAACATTTGTATCGACCTTCGCCTGCTGTTTGTGGCCTGGCTGGGTGGCCTTTTCTGGGGGGGTTTATAACTAGTACACACTCAGGGGAAAAAACAAAAAACAACAACATAAAAATACACAACATGTGGTCGCAACGTCGCAGTGAAAAATCGCTGAGGCGAAAAGCAGATCGAAAATCCAAAGAGAACAAATCGATTCTCATCAGACGTGAAGGAGATCAATCAGATGAAGTCACAGAGAGAGAAGAAAAAAAACAAGTTTCTACAGGTAAAACCTTACAGAATACCAACATTTTATACATAAACTGCTTATATTTATTTATAAGTAACTGCATTTTACCCACTAGTTTATATATGAGCCAGTCTGTTCTTTTGTTTCATAGCGAAGACACAAAAATCCTATTGCCGATCAAACTTTGTGCTTTTGAATTCTATTTTTTGCACAATTTTCCAAAATAGAGGCAAGAAAATGGACATAAACTCTTGTGCTTTTGTTATTTGTTTTTCAAGTATCCCTGCAGCCCCTTCAATCAGACAGAAGAGTTAAACTCACGACAGCCAAAACAATTCGAGGCTTTATGCCATAAGCTGTTGAAAATGCGTCTAGTTTCTCATCAGCATGGTTACGGCAGGTGAACTGAAACATAACCATCAAGATAAGAGCCTGAAGCAAACATACAGCACTCTGAACTCCAAATAACACATTAAAACTAATGAAACTGCTCATTAAAATACAACCTTCTGAATGCTGCGTGAACTGTGTGAACTGTCTGGAACTTCCAATAAAGTGCAATAGTTCATTTGTTTATTTAATATTCAACAGTTGTTGCACAATTTGTTGATAATTTCCAGTGGTAAAATGCACGAGTCAGGATTAGGGCTGAAACAATTAATCGGATTGATCGGATTAGTCGTGATTAATCCATTATTTTAAATAGTCGTCAACTAATTTAGTAATTGATTAATTGTTAACCAGCGTATACAGACTCAAAAGCATGCAATTTTCTGAAAGCACAACCTATTCAGAGCAGTAATTAAGGCGTTTTGAAAATAATGCCAATTTTGGGGAAAAAAATAACATTTTTCAATAAAAACTTTTTTCATTGGTTTTTTGGTTGTGTCAAAATTTGTGAAATGGAAACACTTTTTTTTTTTTACATCATAAGAGTCACATGGTCAACAACCAGGTATTGCCACTGGCGCAAACAACAAAGAAGACAACAGGAAGTAGATGGAGGATGATGGCGCTGCATGTTCTTTAATGATTTATCATGCAGACAAACTTATTCATGTGTGATTTAAATGTGTTTCTTATTTAATGGAAACACGGCAACTGTTAAATTGTTTCGTTTTTTTTTTACTTGAGCAAATTTTCAACATTTTGTGCGTATTTATAAAGGAAATGCAGCTTACGCTAAGGCTCAGCTAATTACACTACCATTAGAGATCAGGAGTAATAAAGGAAAGCTGTAATAATGTAAAGCAGCAAAGAGTGGAAGTTACTCCAAGTCCCAGAGTTTCTGAGGACTGATTTGATATACAGAGAGGGAGGTTTAATTGTGCGTGCAGAGAGGAAACTGTAATGAGACAGACAGCAGGGAGACGGGTGGCAAAGCTGAATCAAGCAAGCATTAAAGCAGGAGAGGTTTAAAAAAAAGACAGAGGGAGGAAGGATGAGGGGAAGAGGAGATGTGTAATGGAAATCTCCTCACGTACGTCAATGTCCACCAAAAGCCGGAAGGTCAGCAGATAGGTGACCTTGAGAAATACGATGTTTTTCTTGCAAAGCCTGGCCTGTGTGTCATTTTTTCTAATTTGACAAATGGAGGTGGATTTAAAAAAGAAAATCACAGCACTACAGGGATGAGCAAATTAGAGCTTGTTTACTTGATGATGTCAATCATGAAACGCCATCTCCAAGGACGGATGTGCTTAATTTGAAAAAATGACTCACAATTTTGAAAACACACAGCATAATAAAGCATCATTGCCATCTGCGCAGCATCTCATCACTCTGCAAAAATCCCATCATCCGATCGGACAATGAGATCAAATTGCCTCCGCTCACCGTTGCTGTTGATGCATTGAACTTGAGGCAGCTGAGTTCCAGGGCCGCACTGCTTCCCGTCATCAGGAATACACCTGTCCAGGCTGACCAGCTGCCATTTGTAGCAGCTGGGTTCATCACATGGCATGGCCTCCACAAGGTGAGGGCAGCTTCCTGGGCCCCCGGTTGGTTCATTGGTAATCTGCCGTTTCCTCAGTTTGAAGCCTATGAGTAAAGAAGACTTCAAAATACATCCTTCCATTGGTTTGAATACAGTCTATCATCAATATAAACATTAATCAGCGACCATATAAATCACAATAGACGTCTGATCAAAATCAATTTGGATAGAATATTCAATAATTGGAAAATTCATCGAATTCTGATCCAGAACCGCACAGCATTCTGGGAGATGTAGAGAAGAAAGACTTTAGCCGCTCAACCTCAAACAGCTAGCA
The DNA here is from genome assembly GCA_903067055.1 of Poeciliopsis paucimaculata. Lineage (NCBI taxonomy): Eukaryota > Metazoa > Chordata > Actinopteri > Cyprinodontiformes > Poeciliidae > Poeciliopsis > Poeciliopsis paucimaculata. The sequence goes on from CAEGAD010089529.1 coordinate 10,278, forward strand.
AAGCAAAGTTGGTGGAATCAACTCTCACTCGCTCTTTGGTTACCTAGCAACTCACTCATTCTTTGGTTACCTAGCAACAACCTGCTGAGTAACTGGCACAGCAGCAGTTTAAAGTTTCTCCACTTTGCCTCATAACTGTTAAAAAATTAAAAGAAAAACAACAGTAACAACTATAAATAGTATTTTTACTACGCGATACTATTTACTTTTAAATTAGTAATATTATTGTGAATTACTGTCACACTCACTTGAGTAAAATTTCTGCATATCCAGATATTTCACTTAAATTTCTGGATATTCAGAAAGAATATTAGTTGAATGTTTGGTTTGCAATTCAATGAAAAACATATTTTATCCAAAAATATATGAGACACAAACATACATAAGATTTCAGGTTTTCACACCAGCTTTGTTGTTCTGATGTTATTTTCTATCTGCTGAACTTGTGCCATTCAGAGATTAATAACATGCAGTAAGTACTGGAATAAAATAGAATATACTTTTTTGATTACCGAGGGGGAAACGCTTATTATTTGACAAACTACTCAATTCTAGGTGGTAAAAATTAATAATGCAAATATAACCATAAGTGAGCAAATCTATAAGATATATAAATAAATATTGTCACTGGAAGCACATGTTGAGTTTAATATAGAAAAAAAAGTGTTTGTTATGCCTGAATGTGTTGCTTTGCACTTATTTGTGGTCATTTTCTCTAGTTCAGTTTTTAAAATGCCAGAATTTGCACATAACTTAATGTTTTGTGTGTTTGATGACATTATCTTAAAATATGAAATCCACCCAGGCGTTTTGTGCAGCTGAATGGTTGCCATGGAGATTAAAGAATTTTTCAAACATGCATGAAAGAATGAAAGCAACACTCCAGCTAAGTTTTTGATGAGGAAAAAACATAATAAAACAATATAAAGTTACAAAAAAGTCCATTGTACATAATGCTGACCCTTTAAAGTTGATCTTTTTACCTTTCTTTCCAGTCTGATCGTTGCAGTTCTCAAAAATGCACGGTCCCCAGGCCCCCCACGGGGACACCTCGCAGTCGATGGGACAGGGGATCTGGCAGAGCTGGGATCTGTTTGGGATCGGACCCGTGCACAGCTGGTTCTCCACCGGGCGGGAGGCTGTGCAGGTCAGCAAAAATAAAGGACAAAATAACCAGCATGAAAAACAAACAAACGAATAAACAAACCTGATTGGATCAGGAAACAAGGATGCAACAACAATAATTATTTACTCATTATTGGAATAAAAAAATCCCACAGGGAGAAGCTGAAAACTGCATCAGAAGGGAAAAAAAATATGCCTGCGAGGTAGATACTATTATCCCTCTGTTTGGTTTCTCCCCTCCCTGTTAGCATGTCAGAATGATAAATTAGCAATGATTATCTTTTGCAGCAACGTGATAGCAACTAGAAACATGGTGGAGCTCTTCTTTCTGACTCTCAGTGGAGATGCAGAGAGGATATAATGCAAAACTAAGGTGCAGCAGAACACAGACGCTGTCTTGGCTCATGTTTATTCTATTAGGTGTAATTTGGCTTCTTTTTCCCTCATGGTGCCATGTTGAATTTAGAAACTCCTTCACTTGATGCATCTGGCAAATGGATGGCGGTTTGAAATATCATCGCAACGTTTCTATGAAAACAGATGCTACCTGCATGTGTAGCATCAAAGAGAGACACAACAAACAAACAAACAAACATGATATGTTCTTAAAAGACACTGGCATAATATACTTATATTTGCATATTTTACCAGTATGCTAGTTTTTTCAAAGAATTCCTCCAAATATTCAACATTAAAGCTTCTGGTCACTGTTTGAGGTTTTCCTTGGGAATAGAAACTCATCTAAACCAAAACTGCAGTTTAAAGTTGTTCACCTTTGTCACAAAGAACTTGTCTGTGCAATTTTAATTACACCTACACTGCAAAAAGCACAAAATCTTATCAAGTATTTTTGGTCTGGTTTGTGGTGCAAATATCTTAGTACTCTTAGATGTTACTTTTCAGAAAGATGTAGGAGTTTGTGTAGGTAAATAATCCATGTTCTTGCTATTAAATGTTTTGCTATAAGAGAAATAATCTGCCAGTGGAACTAGAATGTACTTTTTTAAAATCAATATTGAAGAAATTATTTACCTACAAGCTCCTGCTATCTTGCTGAGAAGATAGTTAGTTCTGTCTTATTTCAAGTCTAAGATATTTTCACTAAACAGCTTGAAAAGATTTTGTGTTTTTGCAGTGTGACTTAAATTATGGAGAACCCAACCCAATTCTAAGTGTTTTATCTTAATTTTGACATTCTCATATTGTTGGTATCTTTGTTTAGGATTAAATGACGACATAATTCCTGTCAATCTGTGATTTTATACCAGCTGCACTCAGATTGATAATTAGTTAGCTGTGCAGCTATTTTGGATAGCTAGTATACATAGTTCAGATCTAAAGAACGTCAGTTTTCTCTAACTATCTAAGAGTTTTGCATCTCAACAAAGATAAGACAGTGGAAAATTCTCTATTGGTATGAAACCAAATAGACATATTATTTTTGCTTTTTTCACATTTTTATGAGAATTTCTATGGAAATTAACCTCCAAATTTTGAAACTTAATTTCAAAGTTTGGAGGTTAGAAAGCCTGTTTGCTATCATCCTAATTTATTACCAGATTTAAATCTAATTTTGTTTTGAGTTAAGAATCATTTTGAGCTTAACTGTAAACACATCTCGTGCAAAAACAGCTGTTTGAAAAAGGATTGGTTTTATACAAATGGTACCATTATTCAACATCTAAATTTATTTCTTTTTTAAACATTAAATGTTCTTATTACTCTATAAACAAGATAAAATTAGCGATTTAGAAACATTATAAGGAATGCACACATAAGTAAGGGAGGTAATTTGCCATATATTTTTTAATGTGCTATTATTATAAAATAGAATAGTCTTATTTGATAACTTAAAGATCATTTTAGGCAAATCCAGGTGATGTTTGTTCCTGTCCAGTTCAGTCTGAAGACCCACCTGGACAAGCTGCATCCTTAAATAAAACGTCTAAAAACTATTTTACAAAAATAAAACAAGCCTGTAAAGTCGTACCTTTAATTTTCTAATATAAAATTATAAAGAAAAAACATTATTCAGAAATATCAAAAGGTCAAATTACAAATGTAAAATTTTGAAGTAAAAGCAGATTGGAAGTATAGTAAGAGCCACACATCTGATTTAAATGTTATTTATACTTTTAAAATAGAGTATGTGATTCTATAAATAACAGGTTTTCGCAACCAATTATTCCTTATCTGAACAGTTGATAAGTTTCTCCCACATTTTCCTCCGCTTTACCTCAAATTATGTTATTTTCCAGTCCATTAGTTTTCTCAAAATACTTTTAATGCCAAGGCTTGAGCGAAGAGAGAGTGAGAAAAGGAGGAGTTTCAGATGACTTACAAAATGATATCTATAGCAAAATGTCCTGATACTAATTCCCACACACACTATCTTCAATCTTCCGTTGAGAAAGAAAAGAAAATATAAGGTTGTTTGGTGCAGGAGTGTCAAGCAAACCTGACATTTAAGCAGCCGTTTTGAGGTAGGTGGGATTAAAGGTTCTTTGCTGAAAACCAACGATGCTTTTTTATTAGATATCCTCCATCTTAAAAGCTCGCAAGTTTATCTGATGCTGCAGAAGCAGAACTACACCTTTGTTTCAGCTCATGTTGTCTGGAAACAAAATAGTATGATTTTAGAAAAAGAAAAAAACATTTCATATCTCCAGTTGTGCTAAAAGATTTTTTTACACACTTTTAGAACATTTCCACTGGTCAAACAAGCATACCATAAATAACTGAGGCAGAATAGATTACGCGTGACATTTGCCAGATTACAAAAACACAAAATGTTAAATGTATTTTTATCTTCAGATACCTCAGTACACTTGAAATAAGACAAAAGTAATTTACAAGTAACTTATCAAAAAAGATATAGGAGCTTGTTTTAAGTCAACAATTCTTTAATATTGATATACACTGACAGATCGTTTCACTTTTAGCATAGAAAAAAAAAAATTTTATAAGTGAAATAATCTGCCACTGGAACAAGTATTTTTTTGGAATCGTTTACTTGAACCACGCTCCAATATTTTTCTGAAAAGAAAACTTTTAACCAGATAATTTCAATACAAACTAGAGCAAAAATACTTGGTAAGGTTTTGTGGTTTTCTGGAATATAGATGGTCATAAGTTTTTCCCTATTGACCCTTTGTAACTACGTCACTTCATCATTCTAGGCGCCATGATGGATGTCGAAAATGAGGATTGGGAGTATTGAACTGAGCGACTTTAATTGTTTTCCCAAGTTGTTTTTGCCAGCTTATTTGTGGCTTTTACTTGTTGGAATCTAGCTAATTTATCTGTGAAGGTAACACACCTGGTTAGGGCTCACAGACGGAGGTATTTATAACAGTTGGAAACAGCTAGCTTAGCAACCGACCCAAACCTCCTCCCTCCTGACGTGTTGATCAAATTAACGACTTTACTTGAATTCACAGCACATGATTTATGTCACCATGTCATAAACAGCAGGTGATCCTTACATCGGGGCAACATTAAAAACGTACAAAAGACGACACGCTAACCAGTTTTTTCCGTACATGCTAGGCTACATAACGGTGCAGCTCCGTCTCCATGGTTACCAACGGTTCGTGTACCTTCGGTTACCAACGGTTAGACGTCGTGTACCTTCTCCTTAATGCCATATTTTATATCTTTCTAATCATATTTACTTATAAAGTATATGAACATTAATCTTACCTTCCGCGTTTACACCGAGGGCTGACGTCATTACGATTAGCGCCCTCCTATTCATCGCCGACGCATCTTTCCTCATTAAAAGTTATAAAACAGAATAAGTTCGGTTTGCGTCCTTGTTTTTTTCTGTAGCCGACCATGCAGCACTCTACGACCATTTTTGAAGTGAAATCAACTAAATAGGTTACAGATTTCTGTTTTTAGACGAGCTTCAAAGGAAGCGTTGGTTGTTTTGACTGGCGTCATGGAGAGCGTGACGTCACGGGCAAAGGGTCAACAGTCTGCAAAAATAATGTCTCACTCCTGCGGCACTTTTCTCAACGCTGTTACAATACAGGAACTTTTGCTTTTTGTCAAATCATAAAATGACTAAGCTGTCCAAATTATTTCACAAGACACTTTAATAAACACCCTGTCATTTCCTCTGAAATAATCACAGCAGCTTTGAAATAAGTGTCTGTAATCAACTCATGACATCTCAGGTCCTCATCAGCACCTGCTACTGTGAAAACACGTGTTTTATTTTAATTACAAACCTCAGAGGAAAACAAAACAGCCTGAATTGACGCCATCTGTTCTGTAAACCAGAATACTAAAAGGGAATCCAACTCACATTAAAACCCATGTCTAAAGGCATCAGACGCTGTGTGAATATATAAAAAAAGGTTTAAATATCTTTATTTATGGAGCCCCTTGGAGACATGGGGGGAAACTTTTCTTTTGCATTCCCTTGCAATAAATAAGCAAACACACCTGGTTTATTTTGTATACAATGGCAAATACCTTTAGAGAGACAAGTTTCTACATTCGTAACTCTTTGGTGCAAAAAAAAAAAAAAAAGCGATTGAATATCAATCTATTACTGCATGTTCATGTTTGTTTGGGACTGGATATGAAAATGTTACTAATCAGATTACCAACAGGAAAATATACAATCAAAACTGTCAGAAGACCTTATTACCTTGTGAAAATAAGTCAAAAATAGTGCAAATAGTCTGGATGTATTTTTATTTGTTTTCTGTTTATGTCTTAGAAGAGACAGAAATCCCATGTTTGACCTGTTTTGTTTTTGCAGTTTGCACATTGCATTTTTATTCTTAAGAAACAGATATAAAACTTAAAATATCTCACAAACGAGACACTAACATAGATGGATAAACCTTACAAAAACCTATTATTTAACTTGACTACACAAAGACCGGCTGGTTTAATCTATTAATCTTGCTGTTTTAACATTAGTTAGAATACTGTCAGTGCTACAACTGTTCATCACATCATGATAAAATAAGTTATGCTACCAAACATTTGTGAATCAATGAGACGCGTGTTAAGGACCCGTAAGCATTACATGCAGATGAATCGATAAATAACGAGAGAAAAAGGCCCCAAACGTCAGATATTATTAACTCGCTAGCAATTTTGTTCATGGTAAAAAAAAAAAAAAAAATTATATTTAGCGTGCAAAAGACAAATAAAATTATTTCTTAGTTTGTTCACAATTAGAGGGGCTGCGAGTTGTAAATGATTTTAATAACCTAAATAGTTTTAAGTAGTTAGAATAATGTATTTTTAGTTGCGCTTTGAAGGCAACAAGCTCAGTAGAGAGGCTGCTTACGCAACGGGACGTCTATAGGAGAAAGAACTGACCAGTACATTATTGTGTGGGAACGCAATACGTTTGCCAATGCAAAGAAAAAAATCCCCCATTCCTCTAGGGGGCACCGTACGCTCCCTATTTAGGTAGTCGTACAGTAAAAGCATCTCCAGCTGTTTCAACAAGACATCTAAGAGCTTAAAGTCTGACTTAGGAGCCGAATCATCGTTCCCTGAGAACTGTGGAGAGACGAAGGGCTTTTGAAATGCAAAATGTCTAATTCCCAGTTAGAACCATGCTGAAAGTCAAATACTAACTTTGTTGATCCTCTGTTAATCCCTGCATTACTGGGGAATCACTCACTTCAATCTTTACAATGATGAATATTAAGCAGAAGACCAACGTAATACTAGTGTTGAAGTGAAGAAATGAAACATCCCTGTTCGCCGCTTGTCTGTAAGTCCATTTGTAGTTTGCTCTCCTGTGAGATAAAACTGACAGCACTGTACAGGAATCCCTCCTGCATTTGTTGTTTGCAGCCTGCAGAGGTAGCAAACGGCTCGCCAACACTTACCATCTATATTCTGTTTGTGTGCGAACAAAGCTTTTCCTGCTTCCAGTCCCTCTGCAGCTCCAACTCCTCCATTTTAAACACAGTGAAGAACTTTGTTGTAACTAAATTCAGCGCTCAGATTGAGTGAAAAACTCCAATTTGAGATTGTAACTCTCCTGAAATTAAAATGTTTCAAACACTTAAAAGTTATTGGAGACTGAAAAGAATAGCAGCTACACTGAGCGCTTCTGAAGCTCTGCTAAAATCAATAGTTTTGTTTGTTTGCGAAACAATGCTGTGTTCAAACAGCGGAAAGAAAAGGCATCAAATAGGAAGACGTCGCAGTAAAAGGTTTGAACACAAGAAGACAACCGAAGTGGAGAATATCGGAGAGATTACAAGGACAGAGAGGAAACCAGGAAAAAAGAGAAAAGCTTAGAAGAGGGGAGGATGATAACAGAAAAGGATTAAATTCATTGCAAATTGCCCGACCTTTAGTGGGAAGAAAAGTTAAAAACAAAAATGTAAAGACTTTATTCCCATCAATGCGAGTAAATAAAAAAGAGAAACTCTTACTTGGTTGTTTCTTCCACCCAATCTATGGTTTCCTTGTTAATGTATCAAAGCCATTAAACCGACTTGGCTTGACATTTTAATCAATCCAGAGCTGTTTTATTACAACCTGTGCAGGTATTTTGTCTCACCTGATTAAATTTTACACAGTTGTGTAATAAAATCTAGTGGCACAAGATCTAATAATTAATAAAACGTCAAGTAATTTCTTGTTACAGTGAAGTCTGTGGTTAAAGTGAAGTCTGTGTCAAAAGAGGCTATCCTGCTGCAGTTAGCATGGGATTAGCATGAGCATTTTCTCAATAAATAAAACTTCAGCTTCGTTGCTTTGGAAATTCTTTTGAATTAAGATCAATTTTTTATCCAATTAATCCCAAGTTCGCTACATTATTTCTTAGATGGGAGAGATGATTAAGAGGAAAAGGGGGAAACAAAACACAGTAAATATGTAGGAGAATTAGAAGCAGTGGGTGATCCGTGGTGAGAAAAGAGGAAATTCAAGAAGAAAAGGAGGAAAAAACTGCAGCCAAGAGAGAAGAAAGGATAAAAAGGAGACGATCGAAGCAGGGAACTGGGTCTGGGATTGACGATGACGGGTCAGGCTTCATATGCAGCAGGGCTAAAATCACCTACCTGTAATCTGGAAGGTGATGGAGAGGAGAGGGGGGACACTAGGCTTCTGCTGTCTTTGGGTCTGACCCGCTGTAATTACAGGGGAAATAGCTCTATTAGCTACGCACACAGCAGGGAGACGGAGACGCTGTCAGACATGCACGCAGAGAGGGGGAAGAGTCAGGCAGAGAGCAGCAGCAGAGAGCCAGGCCTCGCGACCTCAATGTGTTTACTATTAAACACAGATCGAATGTTCTCTTTAGAGGAAGGTAATTGCTGTTTGGAGTTCATTTGTTTTCACTCCGACAAATCAGACCTCAGGTCATGGATTTAAAATAATCAGATTCTTTTTTTTTATGTAAGGAGACAAAAAACATATACAACATCACCAAATCCCACAAAAGACTGGAAATAATTAGCTTTTTAGGGTGAATTCACATTGGTCCTATTTGGTCCATTTTAATCGGATTCTAGTTCGTTTAGGACGTTTTATCAAAAAAAAATTTTTTTTTTTTTTTAATTATTATTTGTCCTTTCCATTAGGCGAATTTACTTTCGTAATCCTAATTTGTGCACTTTTAAGGTGAATGGAAACACAGCTACTCAGAGAACCAGAACCAGAAGTCCAGCTTCCTGCAGTTTTATCACTTTATCACTGAAAAGTGGCGAGATTTCAACGTGACTGTTGTGTTCAAAAAGCGATGTTTACAGCCTGTTTTTAAGCAGCTGCTGTAGGTAGCCGGATGCATCCAGCAGCATATGGTAAAGGTCAACAAGCTGCAGAGAAATACATGTTGGACTGCCTGTGTGTACGGAGTCGTTTCATTGCTTGGACACAGAAGAGAAGCAATATGTTGTTTTTTTCCCCCCCCTGTCAGAAGTGATGTGTGTGTTCGTTAGCTTCCAGTTTGCAGGTCAATATGCAGAGACGATCTGTTTTCCATAAAAAAGGTGTTTTTGTACATTTTTTTTCACCAAATGAATTAATAACACTATGCCTGCATGCGTTGGTGTGCAGACTTTAAAGAAGTCGACTGAATAAATTTCACAGGCATCGGTTTTTACTCAAATCTTATTTGTATACATAAAATTAACATCAAAAGGAGGCATATTTAAACCAGACTCTGTCTATAGTTAATGCAACTCATCAAGTTACAGTCTTACAATGTTAATTATACATTTTTATAGAAATATTTTTTTTCTTTAGAGTTGCACTCATGAATAAACTGAGACCAAATTTTGATTATTGCCAGCGTTCCAGCGTTTACATTTAATTTTTGTGAACCTTGTAGAAAAAAAGTCAGTAGTAGTCGTTCTTGTGGGGAAAAAAGTTTTGTTTTGCATATTATGTCATTACAGGACAGAATAAATGTTATTCACTTTTAAGAACACAAACTTCATTCTTTTGCTTACATACAGCGCACTGCAAAACCACCAAATCTTACCAAGTATTTTTAGTTTTGTTTATAGTGCAAATATCTTGGCAAAGTTGAATTGAGACAACACTGATTTAAAAGTAAATTATCAGCAAGATATAGGGGCTTGTTTCAAGTAAATAATATTGGTGAAAAAGTACTTTTCATTTCACATAACATGGAGAAATTGTGTTAAGTAAATTTATCTACCAATAGAACAAGTACTTTTTCACCAACACAAAGGAATTATTTACTTAAAAAGCGCCTATGTCTTGCTGAAAAGGTACTTGTGAGTTAGTTCTGTCTTATTTCATGTGTAATAACGTAGTTGCACTAGAAACTAAAATACAATAAAATCAAGATGCTCAACAACTTCTATTGTATCCTCTGAGAAAAGTCTAGATGCAATTTGTAAAGATTAATAGTTAATAAACTTTGATGCTTGATACAATGCAATATCAAGTATTTACTGGATGCTCATTTTCTTGAATTATAATTAACAGATTTTTTGCAGTCATCTAATTATACTCAAACAGAAACATTTGTCCCTTATGTTTTCAGATTTTATAAGGAGTTTCTTCCACTTTGAGACAGTTCTGTGGCGCCTCCTTGTCTTCAAGAACCAGAAACAAATGTGGATTTTGTGCCGGCCTCCTGCGGTTTCATCACTGAAACGCTGCCAGGTTTGATACGGCTGTAACATCCACAAAGCAACAGAAAAGCCTGTCTTCTGACGCAGACGCTGCAGGTAAGCTGGCTGCCAACATGTAGCAGAAACATGCATGTTGAGCTGCTTCACTCAACTAACGTGCATTTATGACCTAACGTGCATTTACAGAAACCGTTCAACTTTGTCCTGAACTAAAAGCTCCAACATGTTTGTAAATCATCCTAATTAATTGCACATTTTCTTTCATACTTGTTTTCAATTGAGCAGCAAGGACTGTGGAAATGTTTACTTAGAAGAAAAAAAAGTTTGTTATTTGTCTTTATCCTGATGCATATTTCAAACTCTTTATTTAGCACTAATCTAAATATTCTCACTCATATAAACAAAATGCAGAATATTTAATATCCTCATGTTTCCCCACTCAACTCTGCAACTTCAAATGATTTTAAATTCTCTGCTTTTCAATCAAGAGGACTGATTCATAAAAGAAGAAATAATTTGGTTGTATTAACATCTATCATTTAGAAGTTGTCTGATCAGTTTCTAGTAGATAAATTATAAATTGTTGCCTTCATTTTTAAGCTGTCACACTTTCCATCGGCCATTTTATAGCGTTAGCTTTTAGCGTTAGCACAGCCAGCACATGACATCCTTCGGCACTAATTTGTCACATGATGTTATGCTTTTTTTGTGGCTGCCGTTGGCATGTTCAGTTTAAATCTGAATACTACAATTTAAGCTAATATGTAAACAGGTGATTCTAATGAGGATATTTGAGATAAAATCTTGATTATTTAGAAAACCCCAGTTTACACCACAATCCTGAAGACTTCAATTTTACAAACACTATCAAGTCTCCATTTCCACTGCAGAGTCCAAGTTTAAATCAGATTAGCATGGCAGAAATCTACCTTTAAAAATATCTTGAACCAGATATTGGCTTTTCTGAATGGTTGAATATTTGCAGTCATCTCCCAGATTAAACTCTTAAAGATTATACTTTTTAGCTTGAAGCTTTACAAAAAAACTGCTCCGTTTAGTTTGCAAACCACCTCTAAACTCACAGTGAACTATGATCATTATTTTACATTTCTGACATTCTAATAAGTAAAAATCGGCAAACATTAGCAGAAGTAATAAAAAGGATTAAGTGCAGCACAAGCTTTTGTTTTCAGTATCAGTGTTTACATTAAGATGATACAAATTAAGACATTTTTAACTGCCTGGGATTATGCCTCATTAAGCCAATTTATGCTATGCTAGAGAGAAACAAAGCAGCGGCTGCTATTGTAAGAGCTGTTTATAAAGAACCAATTAAAAATCTGCTCTAGCAAAAACAAAAAAAAAACACCTTCTGTTCTTGAACTGGTACAACTTTGTTGGGAAAACCTTAATTTAGGTTTAATCTCAACCAACAAGCCATTGATCCATAGTCTTTATTTGTTATCTAATAGCAGTGCCATTAGATAACAAATAAATATTGAACAATTATATTAGGGCAGGACAAAATGGCTGAAAAAACATATCACAACATAAGCATTTCATATCAGTCGATATGGATAATAATCGATTCGTTTTTTTGTTTTAAATATCTGAAATACTTAAATGTAAATGTAATGTACAAAATGTAAAATGTATTGTGCATAAAGCCCTAAAGACAACACAATAAAAAAGCAACACGTTACAACAGACTAGCATAACAAAAGAACCAAAAACAAAACTAGCTTGAGACAGTTTACATGTGAAAGCTGCAAACCGTATCTTCAGTAAATGTTTTCCTCCAGGAAAAGGCAAAAAAAGCACATTTAAACATGTTGAAGCTTCCTTTATTAACATTTCTGATGTTGTGGGGCGCTTGCTATTTTAAGGAGTTTCCTAAATCTAGTCACAAATATTTTCAAAAGCAACAAAGGTAAATTAACTTAAAGTACATTGAAAGGCATCTGTGATGAGTGCCAAGTTCATTTAAATGATGAAAATGCCAAGATGGCGGTTTGACCTTTTCTGTTTAATCCACAGTTTTTACTGCACTCCATTATTTTTTATTTTTAAGCAGTTATGAGACACGCTGGCGAAACATTAAACTGCTGCTGCTCAAGTTACTTAACAGGTTGTTGCCAGGTAACCACCTGTTGCTAGGTAACCGAAGAGTGAGCAAGTCAGTTGATTCCACCAACTATCAGATGTATTATCTATTGATATTGATTAGGTATCTATCACAATAGATATTGTTATTGATTTTTTTTGTCCAGCTCTAATCTATAGTTAAGCTAGTTTACTGTTGGTTTTGTTTTTAATAATTTTAAACCACCAGGTTATTTTATGGTGAATTTATCCAGGGAATGTTTAAGTGTCAGAATTCCCAAATTATCCCAAAAACATGTTTGTATCCAATTATCAACTCAATATTTCGGGCAGTGATGTTCTTTACCTCTTACAGATAAATAAAGTAGCGTAATTTACTCGTTTCATTGAAAAAATGCATCTTAATTTGTTCTATCTGTCCACTAAAAAAAATCTGACACAGAAAGATTAATTCTTACCCATGAAATTGGTTTATTTAAAATTAGTTTCTTGTACTGTACATGTTCTTGAGACGTTTATTCTGTTCAGAGTCAATTTCACAGACGGCACAACAACGTAACAAATTATGAGGTCAATTTAAACTATTTAAAGTGAATTTCCAAATTGTACAGATTGTTTATTGAGGCTTGTCAATTTTTATTAACATTGCTGATTAACTTGAAATAAAATAAATCTAACTCAAGTTAGTAATTTCTTAATATTGATGGAGAAATACTTGGTCCATTGGCAGATTATTTCCTTATAATAAGATATTTTTGTTATGTTGTGAGACAAATAATCTGCCAATGGACATATTTTTTCATCAATATTAAGGAATTACTGACTTAAAACAAGCTACTGTGTCTTGCTGAAAAGTTGCTTTTAAATTATTTCAAGTGTAGTAAGATATTTTCACTAGAAATGAATCCAAAATTATTTGGTAATATTTTGTGTTTTCCAGTGTGAGGGGCTGCTAATAAAACAAACAAAAAAAGATTTCTACTCAAACTCTTCATAGTCGCTCTGTCATAAAATAAAAAGCTTTATTTATCCATCAGTTCCATCAAATCCACACCTGAGGTCACTGCGCCTCGTGGCTTCGGCCTTCGCCGGATGAAAAACCCGCCACGTCCGACTGATCTGAGGTCAGATCGAAGCTACTTCACCATGAAGATTAGGGTTAAGATTCAGGAGGCGGTAAGCTGATTCAGAGTCCCAGCCCGGGGCGATCTTCCTCCCTTTTACATCGTGTCATTTATGTATGAGCGAGAGGAGAAGCGGCAGCTTTCCCTGGCTCTCCGTCTCAGAGGTGTGCTGGGAGATTACCCCCCGATGGCGGAGAAATCCTGTGCCAAGGAGATAAGAACTCGCTCCATGCTCATCTAAACTCACCAGCCTCATACTTTAGGTGCAGCCAGTCGTTGCATCACCGCGTGATTCGACGCAAAAGTATTTCACAGTTTCAAAAGGCTTCTTACATCACCAACACATGAGGACTCGCATTAGCCTTGTGGTCAATAACATGTGTCATCTTCCGGAGAGGAGAGAGGAAAAACAATCTCATATGTTAAACATTATTTCATGATTAGATACAAAATGTGTTTTGTCATCTTGTGCTGGTGGATTTCATCTGAGCTGCCAGGCTCATTATTCTTTAATTAGGACTCGCAAGTAAACGACTGCAAATCAATCTGACATCTGATAAACAAAGCAGACGCAATGCAAATGAACTTCCAGTTCTTCCTTTTTCCGAATCAAGTCAACATCTGCTCTACACTTCTTCTCAAACATTTAAGAAAAAGATGTATAAAAAATTAATCTGACATCTTGGATTTAAATGTCTGTTTGCTGATCCTAAACTTAACCAGTAAACGGATTAATAAAGTATATTTCTGGTTAAAAAATTACAATATGTTCTTCACAAAAGGACTGAGAAAAAATATTTTTTTGAGTTTAAATAGTAAAGGAAAAAAAATTAAGTACACCCCGGCTGCTTCGATTGTGTTGTTTCTTCTAACATTTAAGATTTTAATGTATAAAACATTTAAGGTTGACCTATTGTGCTTCCTTAAAGGGTTAGGATACATCTATGGTCTATTCATTACGTTTTGTTTTATCACAAAATCATTCTCAGATAATAAGTTTTTAGCTTTAGGGCATCTTGTCACTTTAAATCCAAATCATCTGCTGCTGGTCAAACTCAACGTTTACTCTCACAAATGAAAACAGCTGCAAATGAATACACAAATACACAACCGTACAGCTCTGAAAAGCAGAAGTGGAGCCTACTGCACAACCAACAAGACGCAGCAAGTGGTTTGTGGATGGTAAGTCAACAATAAAACACTCTGTCTTTTCCAGCAGCCATTGTACAGCACATACAGCGGTAAAACCAGCTGATTAAATGTGCAAGAGCTCCACTTTGGTTGCTCGGTAACAGCACAGCATAACTCAACAGTTGGGAGGTTTTAGAAACAGCTAATTTTCCAGACACCTAAAAACTGTGACTTGTTACCAAAAACCACTGGTTTGTTTTTTTCAAGTGCTTGGCCTGTTCCTTAAAGCAGTTGAGACCAAAAAGGAAGAACAAAAATGTGCAAAAAGTTAATTTAAGTCATCATAGGCCAATCCAAGAGCCGACTAAAAGATATGGCAAAAACAAAGAGCTACATCTAGTTAGGAAATATCTTGAAAGCAAAATTTTCCTGGTATGTTAAGACAACGAGCTTCTCCATATCCTATAGCTGAAACATCTAATACCAAACATCAAGCACGGTGGTGGAGGGGTGATGATGTGGGGTGCATCTTACAATTCTTGAGTCAATCATGAACTCTTCTGTAAACCAAAGAGCTAAGTTTATGCAAACTGAAGTAAAACTGAAAAAAAAAAAGACTATTAGAAGTTGCAACATAGCTCTATGGCTGCTAAAGCTAATGCTACAAGCTACTGAGTCATAGGGTGTACTTATTTAATAACAACTGTGTTAGATTTTTCTGAAAGATGAAAATTGCAGATAAATCATCTTATCTAATTTGCAAAAACGTTTATTTACGTTTAACTAAAACGTTCTCCTCCGTGTTGATTGAGACGAACATCTTCTGACACACGTTGCAAGCGGACGTCGCGCCTCTCTTCACGTGATCAGAGCGATCAGCCGCCACAGGATTAACCTCAGCTAATGTCTTTAAAACGCTCTTAAGAGGGCAGGTTTGACTCCAAGATGGCTTGACAAGTGTCAGACATGGAGGCGTTTCAGGACGAGTCGCAGCCGGACACAAGCAGACAAGTCAAAGGACGTCAGCGGGTAAAGCTGGCAAACGGGCAGACACAGAAATTACTGATAAAATGGCGTAAAATGTAAAAATTTGGAAAGGTTTTGTGCTTCAGTCCAAGTTGCTAGTTTATTTTAGCAAAGGCGATTACTTACTGATTCTGTCATAGATATTTACTTCAGTAGAGTCTCTTAATAATTTATTAACTTAATCATGTGGTTCAAATTATTAAAAAGCCCAAGAAATTGTCAAACTGCTTCTAAATAATAAACAGTATATGGGGTACCGTTCAAAAAACGTCTGGATTATTTAGACTGAAATAGGAGGGGAAAAAACCAATGAGGGTTAATTTTTTCAAATTTCTATTTTCACCAGGTTATTCATTCATTTATAAATGTCAGTTTCAAACTAAATATTTAATTAGCAAGCTAAATATTAAATCGTTTTTTTCTTCATACTTAATATTTATCTTCAAACTAAATATTTGGGGTTTTAAATCAAATATTAAGCTCGATATTGCTTCAATCTAAATATTTAGCTTTTATTTTAAGCTAAATGTTTATACCTAAACTAAATATTTAGCTTATTTGGCATCTAGCTTGGAGATAAATATTCAGCTTGCTAACTAAATATTTAGCTGGCAGAATGAATATTTAGCTTTCAATACATTTTTATTATATTTCTAGTTAAATATTTAACACTAACGTTGTAACTTAAAATATTTAGTTTGAAATATTTAGCCAGAAAGCTAAATATTTAGCTTGTCAAATAAAAACTTAGTTTGAAACCGGACTAAATATTCTGTTAGCAACCTATTAAATATTCAGCATGCTAAATAGCATGTCACTTATAATTTAGCTCCAAAATAAAACAAGATAAATATGTTAAAAATGTAAGTCATCCCATTAAAACAGGAATGAACATATTTATATATTTTAGTTTGTCTTGATAAGAAAAATGTTTCCATTTTCAATAATTTTGAATTTCAGTGTTTTTAATTGAAGTTTTAATGGGAAGAAACGTGTGTTAGATGCACTTTAATAGAGAAAAAATATATATATATTTGTTCTAATTTATAAGTTTTATTTAGAAAAATGGAAATTTTTAATATCTGTTGAAACTTTTTCTGTAAGTGTTTTGAGCCATTTGTAAAGCATCACATCTTTTCAAATTGTGGCTCTGATTATGAACACTGCAGGGCACAAGGTGCTAAAACATGCGAGATATTTCCTATAACATATTCTGCACAGGAACGCTGCTGCTGTCGGGACCCAAAATTTACTGCCGCTTTTAGGATAATAATGGAGATCTAAGGCCATTTTTTCAGGGTGCTACAGACTGATTCCACCTGAATTTCAATGAATCTAGAAGAAAAATCCTCCCTAAAGAATAAGAAAACGGATGTGTCCTTAATATTTAAAAGTGTTTTAATGCCATGCTGCAGCTAGTATTGAAGATGAAATGTAATTCATGCAGAAAGAGGCAGGATTCTGCATAAAGAGATGTATACAGAGCTGCAAAAATATAAATAATAAATAAAAATGGTAAATGCAGAGTATTCATGTTTTCTCCTGGTCATGGTGAGCAAATCAATTATTTTTATAGTACAATAAGCATTCACACAAAATGATACAGCAAATATATGGAGCGTCTCTTTTCCCTTTGTACACAAACTGCTGTGTCTATAGTTACGGATTTTCACTGTAAATATAGACACAAGAGGAAACTAAGACAACGAACAGGAAGCATTTTTGGAGTAATATCCTCCAAAGAGAGGGTATTATAAACCAGGTCTAAAAAAATAGATTAAAAGAGGGCAAAAAGAGGATATAACAATCTGATCCTTCCTGGTCCATCGACATGATGTTGACTAACTACCAGTGCTCTCTTTTCCCTCTAAAATGTGAAATAAATATTTTATACAACCACAAACCATCAGATTGTTCTGATTTAGTCGTAGTTTGGTCCTACAACAAACTTTTGTCGCCTCAAGTTCCAATTTCCAAGCATAATATATCACAGTTTAGCTAGCTAGATAGCTAGCTAAACTGTGTTCAGATATTGAACTTTATTGAACTGAAAGTTAACAAAACAGCCTAGCCTGTGGTAATTACCCAGCTAGCTAGGCTGTTTTGTTAACTTTCAGTTCAATAAAGTTCAATATCTGAAAGGCAGATACAGTTTGAATTTAAGCTAGCGCTTTAGCATCAGCTTCTGCTTAGTATCATGTTTTAGCGTTAGCGTAACTGATGTTTGTGGTTAGTGGCGACCACTGGTTTTGACCACTAGCAATTCTGGTTTAAAATGAAAGTACCATTACAATTGAATTTTACTACCACAGTGAATGTTTTGTAATCATAAACTGGGATTATTTCCCCAGCAGAGACCAGCTTGTCAGATTAGAAAGATGTTATAGTAGCCGCTGGCCTGCTTGCACTCATCATGGCAGCCAAAATGATGCCTTCAGGCTTTTTGCCTCAGGCTGTTTGATGAGAATCTTTATTTTCTCCATGGAGTCGATACAGAAGATTAATCGAGACAACCTTCACAATATGGGCCTTAATCATACATTTTGCACTCTGAATTTCATATAATATATATCAAAGCTAATTTAAATAGCTCTCAGTATTCACTCTGCTTGTAAAAACAACAGCCTGGATGCTTGGTGCATTGTGTATTGTGCATTCAGGCTGCGTAGCGTAATTTGTCCCTGAGATCATTTAATAAAAAGGCAGCTATAAAATTTATTTAACTTTCTTAATCAGCATTTGTCAAGACAAACGCTGGATTTAGAGATGCTCTGGATTAGGACAGAATTAAGCCGTTGCATATTTGCTTAATATGCAGAAGTGGTTACACCAGTAAATTATGTTTGTTTTTGTTTGACTGCAATTAAACTTTAGCTTTATTCGAATGGTTAAGAAGGGTTTTGACTTTATGTTGTGAGGAAGGAAGTAAGTTTATTTTTACCTTAACCTGTCATTATCCAAATAAGTTGTTTGTTTTTACTCTGTTTTTGTGTTTTATCATTTAAAGCATCACAAACTGTCTGCTTACATTGTTTCTAAAAACACAAATAACCCAGTCAGTTAGAGGAACTTTTTTCTTTATAACAAATTACATTTTTGTCTACAACTTTTGGCTACTCTCGCCATTAGATTACATACATTAATGCAACATTTGCAGCAATTTTGTGAAAACAAATATATTTCATCCACGCAAAAATTTTAATCACTAAAAATTATTGTTTACAAACTAGTTAGAGCGTAAATTGTAGATTATGTTATTTTATTTCAACCGTAAACTAAAAAAAAATAAATAAATTTGGTGATTTTGAGGATGATACTGGTCAAATTGTAAAGTTTGTTACTGATTTCTCAATTGTCGACTGTATGTTGTTTTTTATTACTTTTTATTTTTGTGTTTTTATAATTGAAAGCACTTTGAACTGCCTTATTGCTAAAGTATGCTTAAGACTCCTTTGCATGTTATTGTTTAAATCTGGAAATTTTGCGCATGCGCACAGTGCTGGAGGACGGAAAAAGGATTCTTCTGCATGCTATCTGTTGCTGCTTCGATTCCCTTCACCAAATGACACCTGGAGATGTAGGAAGTATTAAATTACTGGAAAAATAAAGCAGAAAAACTGTTGAACAACAACTCAAAACAAATCGTATTCTTCTTTTCTCTCGCTACGCTACATGCAGATGTGTTGCCATAGCAACTGACAACAACGCCACCCTATGTTTCAGGATTCATTAATGAATCCTCAAATATTTTCCTCATAAAGAAGAGAACATTCAATTCGTTACTGTTTTACGTTTTTAGGCTTGATGTTTATTTTGTGATTATTAATAATTGATCGCGGTGGTAGATTAGCTACTGATGCTATTAGCTAATATAACAGCAGATTAAACATCTGCTCTACTGAAGATCGGGCGTTTAGGTCACCTTTTTTTATTTTGTAACTGAACCGAATTCCACAGCAAATCTACATGTTAAATTTATCATAGTCAAGTTAGCATTACTGACCTACTTCCTTCTTCCTCGCTATTTTTTGTTCTTAAGACTTTTTTCTGACCTTGTCATCTAGTTGTAGTGTTGACAATTACTAGTAAAACACTGTGTCACTTTTTCTTTTACATATCAGGCCGACAATTAAGATTTTGAGCAGCTAAAACCGATGCTAGCCATTGTCAGGGAGCAGTTTTTCGCCCTCCAGCAGGGAAATGGGGGCAGGATGTTGTACGCATGACATCACACCGCAAGAGGTCGACACAAATAAACTGACTTGATGGCTTGAAATGGTCTCAGCTTTACCTTTGTCTTTTTCTTTGAGGTTGTTCAGGTATTTCAGAAGCTCTGAGTTCGCCTGGACACAATAAACTTCCCTCGTCTGCAGGCCTCCGCCGCAGAGCCCGGTCATGTTGGTGCGCCGTCGGTCTTGTTGGCTCAGCAGCACGTCGACCCGACAGTCGCTCCACTCCGTGGTTCTCCATGTGTAACTACAAGAATGACATGATACAGCAAAGAAGGACGGACAGGAGAGTGGGTGTAATAAAGCGTCAAAATATGCACATTTTAAATCCTGCTGACATAAACTTATGTAAATAATATGTCACATGGTTTCGGCCAAGAAAATAACAGATGTTCAAATGAAAGTGATAATTTCTTTCACTCAAAATCCAGTTTATGTAGCTTTGTTTTAGGTCGAGAAAGAAAGTCTGGATAATGTAACTTTTTGTCACTTGGGCCAAAAATTAATTAATTTCTAATCAAATTTTGATTCTTGCTCAACAACAAACTAACGTGACGACAATTTAAATAACAAATTAGTGACACATTTTGAAAGATTGGGTGTGTAAATTATTGTATCCCCAAAAATTAGGAAGGATTTTGCATATTTGCCTAAAAATAAATAAAAATAAAGGCGTATATATTTTGCACATTTTTAGGGGGGAAAAAAATTCATCTATAAAAACAAAAGTTTTGTCACTTTTTGGATCAAATTTTATATATTTAGGAATATTTAATAAAAAGCAGCTTTTTGTGCACCATAGTAATAAAGTAGACATGTTCCTGTTTACTATAAAACCAAAGAAAATGCAGGAAATATTAATATTTTCCATTATAAGAACATTTTAATTTGTTTGTAATAACTTTGTGTTAATTAAAAACAAAAACTCTTCATTTGCACAGCCCTGACGTAACACTTTAAAATGTGTAGGAGCAGCAAAGAGTGAGCAGTTTGACAAGAAACCAAATAATCCCTTGGATTGGATTAAAACATATGGCTTCAGTTTGAAGTGTGCTGAAACTGAGCCGTCTGTCAGACTGAATGCAGGCACATCGTCTGTGAAAATTCAAAATAGCCTTACAGTCTCCCTGCAATTGCCTTTACTTTTTGTCTGGCACCAGCCCAGCCACTTATACTAATCTCTATCCATATGCTGACTCGCACACACACACATACACACCCACGCAAGAGGAACCACCCAGAAGAGCAAATTATCCTGGTGATACGTGAAAAGGGAGGTCAACAGGAAGTGCGTGCAGCCTGAGCCAACGCTTTTATTTTTCTGTATGGTGCGAGTGCGTGACTGAAATACCGAATGAGTCCCTGCAGTGTTTCATAGCAGAGTCTGAATACTGCAAGAAAAGGCAAGAGTACCATAATAACAACGTATATTTACAGTAAACTGGATATTTATGTAGCATTTATAAAAAAAACACAACCAGTTTTTACCATCAGAGTCTGAATCAGCCTCAACTTTCCTAGTTTTAGGTCACAAAATTATCAGGATAAATTAATTTCTGTGTTTTTGATGTTTTAATTCCTTTAAAGACAAAAGTCACCAAGATCACTGCACCTTCAAAAACAATTTGAAAAATTCACCAGATCCATGAATTTTCACCAACAGATCAGAAGTGTTGACATCAGAAGTGTTAAAATAGTTTTTGGTTTTATTTCGTTGTAACTTTTTGTTTGACTACTTCAGCTCGTTTTAATTAGTTTTAGAGTGTATTTGTTCGTTTGTTACATATTGTCTGGTTTTAGCTTACACTGCAAAAACACAAAATATTACCAAGTATTTTTGGTCTAGTTTCTAGTGCAAATATCTTAGTTTACTTGAAATCAGACAAAAGTGACTAGGAGCTTTTTAGTCAATAATTTCTTAATACTGATGAAAAAGTAACAGTTCCACTGGCTGTTTCTAGACCGCCTGCCACTTTTGCCTGTTTTCCCTGTCTGAGCTCAATCATTATATATTTTTTAAATGCAATTTTGGTTACCAGGACATCATAATCCATTTATTTGGGATATTTAAAATGTTTTCCATTTCCAGTGTTAAATTATCTTTAGAAATGTAAGTTTTCTTTATGTTTAAGTGGGTATAGTCGCATTAATAAGCTAATATTATCCTTGTTATTTTGGTGGATTATGGTCTCAAAATCACAATATTGTGATTTATCACAATAATTTCAGGGAAAATGTAAGTTTATTATTGTGACAGGCTTATGTAGCATCAGATATAAATTACCTGGCACAGGGAGGAACGCTTCCCCCCGGAGGTTCGCAGGACTCTGTCTCCTCCAGTACCGGACACTCAACGCCCTCGCCAACAGAGAACTGGAGCACCTGTCGCCTCCGGGTTCGGTTTCCTCTAGGAGACTCGGGGTCCGCGCAGGCCTTGGAGCAGGAGCTCCAGTCGGTCCACTCCGTTACCTGGCAGTCTTTAGGGAGGACGCAGGACTGGATGGTCAGTGGCAGCTCCCGCGGTATGCACAGGCTGGGACGGAGAAGACAGAAGACGGGTCAGGTGTGAAGGAGGAGGAGACAGAAGACTACAAAGTGGAAAATTTTCAGAACTGGAAACAGAACCCTGAGGAATTCTGGGTTCAAACTTTATTATGCAAAATTCACATTTTGCAAATTTTTGAACTTCCATTTTGCTCCAAGGCTGCGTTCAATCAGCAGCCTGAAGTGACCCATTTCTTCTTTTTTTTGCCTTAATGCGATCTGTGTCTGATCTTCTCATGACAGTCTGAACAACACAAGTCAGAATATTTTTCAAATGTTCAAGTTTACTTCTGCAAACACTGAACATTTTTTCTTCTTCTTTTATGGCGGTTGAGCACGCTCTCTATCTGTGACGTTATTGCGCCCTCTACTGCGCATGCGGGTCACAAACAGGTCTCATGTGTTTGGAAGTGTAAAGAATCACGGCAAAAAATAAATAAATAAAAAAAAAAAAATGATTTGACAAAAAGATGAGAATTGGGTTGCTTCAGGCTGCAGCGTGAACGTAGCCATAAAACAGCCCAATCGCTTAAAACAACAACAATAAAAACACCCGGCTGTTTTTGGCATTGAGTTGATATTTTTGGTGTCTGGAAAATGACCCATTTCAAAAACATTCAGAATGTAATGCTACAAATATGCAGGGACTACTTGTTACCTAGCAACCGCAACAAAGCCCAGCCCGTTACCTAGCAACCTAAACTGAACTCTAGCATGTGTGCTCAGCTGGTCTTACTGCTGTACAATGGCTGCTGGAAAAGACAAGGATTTTTTTGTTAACTTACTATTTAGAAACCACCTGCTGCATTCCTGTTGGTTGTGCAGGAGGAACTACTTATTCTTCTCAAAGATGTATGGTTGTTTAATTGTACATTTGTTTGCGGCTGTTTTCACATGTGAGCGCAAACATTGAGCTGGGGGACATGATCAGTGACAAGACACCCTAAAACAGATCAAAATAGGCAGAACTGACCAGACAAAAATCTAATCCAAGAATGAAGACTGAAAAGAAAAAGGTTTTTCATACTAGATCATATTTAATGACTATCAGACATGCAAAGCTTGGCAGCCGGATCCAGTGGAGTCACTGGATCTGGCTGGAGTCACTGTGGAGTCACTGTTAATGCATAAAATGGAGCTAGTCTGATCACTAAACTCCACAGCTTAAAATCCCACTGATTCTCCAATTTGAAACTCAACATTTTGACCTAACATGATTGGGAAAAAGAATCAGCATAAGTAAGGTTACCACATATCTTTAAAATACAAAACTGAAGGAATAATACTGAACTACTGCAGCTTTACATTATCAGGTTCAGGTTTTCATGCTGATGATCCAATTAAGGTGTTAAAAAAATCTAATCCTGTAATGAAATGCAGCCTCTGTGGAGAACAAGGCCTGATGCGATTTAAAAGCCTTTCTTTTTGTTCATCAGATAATGTCAAGACAAGTCGTCGCTCTGAAAGCCTGAAACTTTGGCTCCTCAATATCCAGTGACAGATTTAGGAAAAGTATATAAATATATATATATATATATATATAAAAATGTTTTCTTTCTGCTTTTGATGCTGTCATTAGCTGGACTTATTAGCATACATGGTGCATAATGAGGTTCACATCAAGAGTAAAACAGGACTCTTTGTATTCATAAGTCAAATGTTAAGACAAGCACAACAGGCTGTGATTCATTGTTCGCCCACTTCTTTTGATCATCTAACAACATTTAGTCGTAATGAGTAACCCGTCCTACTTGGGTCCCTTTCCAATCATTAGAAATTTGTTCCAACCAAAGCCGTCTGTTTTCTGGAAGTCCTCTCCCTCGAGGCGAAGCAGCTGACGAGCTATTAGTGCTAATTACAGCTCTGCTTCATTTAGAAGTCTCTCATTTAGACGCTACCACCGCACTTCACCTCCAGCATCTCGGATTTTTTATTTTTTTGTACAAATTCTTTTTTATCTCGTAGCTCCTGTGTCTTTGCAGATTAAGACACCTCTGCAGGCTTTGAAGTAGCACCGAAGCGACACTGTGAATAATCCCGGGTTTGTTTTTCCGCCAAGCGCACATGGTGAGCTGGCTCGTTTCAGTTTTTGGAGGAAAACAATGAGAAATTTAAACAGTGAACGTGGTGCACCGACGGCTCGATTTCTCATTTCAGATGGAAGTTGTTGTATTAAAAAGCTGTTAATGCAGCCAGTGACCCATTTTCTCTCCAATCTTTGGATCCTTTGAGCCTTCCCTGCTTGTTGTTGTCCACATCCGTGGACATTTTGGAGTAGATCTCAAAGTTGGGAGGAAGAAGTCATTATTTCTTCATCTCAGTTATTCAGACAGAATGAGGACAAAATAATTTCTAGTTAAATAAGGAAGCTGATGCAGAGAAAATGCTCATTTTTAAGCCATTACGTTTTAAAGTTGTATTCTAACAATGGACTTTGTATCTGTTCCTGAAAACATAATTAACCTTCACAATCTTACATCTATGTTTATTTCACTATACACACAATCTAGTTTGTTATTCTAGAAAGTCCAGCTTGTTTTGGGAGGTCTGAACTCTGATGAGGACCAAAAACCAAACAAGCCCTGGTCCGTCTAAAAACCTCCGTTTTCGGTTAGATTAATGTGAACTCCGGTGCAGGAAGCGGATCAAAGCGCAGGGCATTCTGGGTAAATATAACCAGAACAAGCACAAAAGGCTATCACTCCTTCAAAACCACAAAATCTAATCAAGTATTTTTGAAATATCTTAGTACACTTGTGATGGATTTCAAGTGTAAATGTAACATTTGTTACATTTTCAGTTAGTGTGGTTCTCTTTCTCACTGCAGTGTGTCAAATGATTCAAACTAAATGAAAAACTTGTTCCCCTCCTCACCTGTGGTGGCGCTGCAAGAAGAACTGCTGCAGAAAAACAACAGTGTTGCTCTCAGTGCAACTTCCTTCTTCACGAAATGTAAACAAAATTGGAGTAGCTTCAGATTTTAGTGGTTGTAGGATTCTTCTTTTGTCTTTGGTAAAAAACAAAACGAGTCATTTACACAAAATCTTACCAACTATTTTTGGTCAGTTTCTAGTGCAATTAAGTTACCTGAAATAAGACAAAACTAATTAGAACTGGTATTGAACTATTTTGCTTTTGAAAACTAACTTTTGTATTTATCACAAATAAAATAAAAATTAAAATAATTCCTTCACCTTGTTGAAACTGAAATAATTTGCTAATGGAACTAGAAGTTGGTCATCTATGTTAAGGAATAATATTGGCTAAAAACAAGTTACAATATCTTGCTGAAAAGATACTTGTAAGTTAGTTTTGTTGTATTTGCACTAGAATCTGGAGGAAAAATACTTGGTAATATTTTGTGTTCTGGCAGTGTAACCTGAATAAATGATTTGTGGTTTTTTACCAAAGACATAAGAGAAATCTTACAACTTCTAAAATTTGACCTTACTCTATATTTGTTTACATTTTGTGAAGGATGTTGTGCTCAGTTTTTTCTTCAGAGGTTTCCATGTCATTTCCTTCAGTAGCTCTTAATGCAGCGCCACCACAGGCGAGGAGGGGAACAGGTTTTTCAATTGGTTTGAAAAACCAATCGTTCGACACAAAGCAGTGTGAAAGCGAACCTAACCGGCTGAAAATGTAACAAATGTTGTAACTTTTGTTCTCCAATCGAACAGAGTCTACAGGACTATCAGGTGTGGAAAAATCCTTAATGTTGTGCAGTAGAGGCAATGTTTCCTCTAAAAACAAAACTGATCAACAAGCAGAGGAAGCCAGAAACTTATTTTTAAAGAAACCCGCATGTGAGGAACCAGTAAGACACCATGGAGAAAGAAGCATCCCAGTGACAGATGTTCATCAAACAAAATTGGAAATGAAGCGAGCAAGATGTTCGGGGGACGCCTGGCTAGGACACGACTGGATCTCTGCTTCTCTGGGAAGTTTGCTCCAGTTTCCACAAGAAAAAACAACTATGAATATTTCAGAACAAGAAATAAACAAGTCAAAGATTAATATTAATGCTCCTAAGAGCATGCAAGTTGTTTTCAAGGTTCCTTTAAAAGTATTGATCCCAGTCAGTGGCGAGAGCCCCACTCTAACAAAGCATCAACGGCTAGATATGCCAGAATGAAGCTTTACCGTAGAAGATACGTGACTGTTTGAAAGATAAATTCAGGCTTGCAGCTGTTTCCTGGAGTAGGAAAACCTTGATAAACCCACCAAGATCAAAGTCTGCCGGGAGCAGCTGTGACATTTAATACAGGGTAGGAAATGGAGACAACAGCTCATTAGAAGAATATAGATCTACCCTACAGTTATGCTGAAAAGCCAAATGCGTATTACTCCACAAATTAATGCCGGTTATAAAAAGGATAACCTATGGCAACTCAATGTTTCATCACTTTTAGTTGAATAATACTCGTGGATGTGCAGCTGTAGGTCAAGTTTTCTTCCTCGGAGAATAAGAAGTCCCAAACCAAATACTCTGCAAATGAAAACAGAGCCGAGCACCGAAGCACATAATAACCTCTTTTCACAGCCAAATAATCCACAACTCCTCATTTGGGGGTTCATAGGAGAGCGATCGTAAATACGATTGTACCAGTTCTGTTCCCCTGGGTTACATATATATCCTGCTAAAGTCTAACGGGTCCATAAGGTGCAGCTACAGCAGATGTATGCGTCTGACAGCTGCATATTATTGGCAGGAAAAGGAACGTGGAGCTATTTTACAGAATATGTGAAATTGGTCTGTCTATTCACAGACACCTTGACTTTAACAATCGTGTCATAAGAAATATGGAGGATGCAACTAAGCCTGGAAATATGCTTCGCTTCAAATATGAAGCTTCCTGTAAGGACAGATTTATTTTAGTAACAACAGGAATCATGTTCTGCTTGTCATAAGACAGATGAAGGTCGGAGGGAGTTTTTTTGTTTGAAAAAACCCCCAGGAGAACAGGAGGCGATTTCTATCCAAAACATTTTAATAATAACGGAAAACGCATCATCGGAAGGTTGTTAATGTTTTATTCTGCTTTCAATTCATAATGTAATAAGAAATTGCTAATAATTATATTCATAAAATATGTATCTTAAGAATATAAGTCTGCGTCTTGGTGAAAGTATATGTAAAAAAGATTAAATGGGACCTTCTATGCAAATTTGGCATTTTCCACATTTTTCTGCTTCCATTTAGGTCTCAACTGCTTCTCTAAACAACCTCAGCTCTAAAAAACCCTTTTCTGGCAATAAGTTAAGGGTTTTAATGTTTTTAAAATGAGCTGTTTCAAAAAACTCCCAATAGTTATGTCAGATTTGACCTACATCGTTACCTAGCAACCACAGGCAAGCCCAGCCCCGTTACCTAGCAACCACACCCAGGCCCAGCCCTGTAACCTAGCAACGAAAGCAGAGTTCCGGCATGTTACTTACTCATAAAGTAGCACCAAAGAGAAGGGAACTAAATACTAATGCAAACCACGCTTTGCATATTTTTATTCATAAATAATGTTGAAAATTAGGTTTTAAATTTATTCCACTTCAAAGTGTTTTGTTGGTATTTTATGTTAGGTCAAAGCAATGTAGTAAATTAATTAAGTTTGGTGTTGTACCATCAAAAGGTATCCCAAGATTTGCTTTCTTTGTCCTCATCAAAAAATAAATTAAATTAAGAAATAAAAAACATGCATTCTATAAATGGTATGATGAGCTAAAACAGTTGCCAGGACACTTCGATCAGCTTTTATCAGAGTAAATCAACAATAAATGTCCAACAAATTAAACCAAAAACCAAACTTTACACAACAAAATCCTCAATATGTCCGTCTAATATAATGATTTTAGTTCATTTAGAACACAGGTGTCCAAAGTGTGGGCCGGAGGCCATTTTTGGCCCATGAAAAGATTTTGTTTGGCCACAAGTCAAACTATTTTGGTCAGTAGAAAACTATTAATGAACCCAAAAAATTGTAAATAGTTTTTCTTTTAATAAAGCAACAATCCGAAACCCTTTCTAAACAGATTTCATCATAAAATTGTATTTTTGTCAATCAGAAAGAAAAATCACAAACTAATTTTTAAATTTTCAATTTACTGAATTTTGTGGTCTGCCAGGAGTTTAAATTGACCCGTTTTGGCCCTCAGGACAAAAAGTTTGGACACCACTGCTTCAGAACGTTCCTCCAGATTTTCCAACAACGCATAAAAAATTACAAATCCTCCACAAGTTTATGTAGTGATAGTATCTTGACATCTTCTGTGAGCAAATACTCTCTCTGACAGGTTTGACAGAAACATATGAATACAAGTTTCCTTCAGAAACATTTGATTTTAGTCGACTGCAAAGTTCACACTGACAGAACTTCCTGTTAGACAGGAAAAGTGTGCAGCGAGTGAATGGAAACTGACAGCTATTAATCTTTCTTATTTTCAGTCTGACAATGCATCTTTGTAGCGCTCAGCGAGGATAATGACGGGTCAAACAGGTTAGATTTGACATAAAGAAACTCAGATTTAAAAAAGTGTTGGATAATAGTTCACCACTTAAAGTATTTTGAAGAGCTGCAATTTCTTACTTTCTTTTATTTGAATAAAATAACTGACTTGTCTCACTATTCTTTTGAAAATGTTGAAACTATTAGCTTTCTTCCTATCTGCAATCATTTGAACTTGACCTTTAGAACCAACAAATGTTTCAAAGCAGGAAAAACTTTAAATTACACAACATAAAGGACAGTTAGTCTTTTTTAGATACTGAGAAAAACTTTGGAGATGCAACTTCTTAAAACAGACATCTCGCGAAGTATTCGCAACACAAGAAAAAGGATGGAGTGAGACCTCTTGTTTTCCTTGGACATCTTTGATGCATAGGAAAAGTTTGTGAAACTAATAAGGTCAGAAAAACAAAATCTCTCAATTCAAAACATATTTTCTTTCAGAATTAGGAAGAATTGTAAATTTGGCTTCAGAAGAGGATGAGGATAAAACGTCAAAAATATGTTTTAGCAGCAAGTCACCAGTCAGACCATTGACGAGACCAAAGGTAATGTTGGAGATACAAACGTTTCTCAGGAAAGAAAATGTTTTTTTCCTTGATTTTTTAAAAAACTGCTTTACCTTTTGCTTCCTCCGCCAATCAAACAGCATCTGCTGATGTCTGCCACCTAAAACAAATCCATGTTTTTATCCCTGGAAATGAATTATGGCAGTGAAATCCTGTTTTTCACCTACAGCGTCTGAGTCGGATAAAAGGAAAGAGATAAAGCCTGATTGTATATTTTCTTATTTTAACTTCTTCTTATTTAATGGAAAGATAAAGCTGTAGCCATAGTGGAGTGACTGGATCATCAAAATAATATTTCCTTAGCAACATTTTAGAGATTAGTCAAAGCATTAAAAGTAAAAACATCACTTAGCATCCCCTGCTACATTTTTCTTTCTCATTTTGTATCTATTTCTCAAATATGGACAAGAAAATGAACACAAGTAAGGGCCAAACAGGAGAATTTTAAAAATGACCCTATAAATATAAAAAGCTTTGAGTTTTACTTTAGATTCATAATTGCATTTTAAACTTTTATGACCTAGCAATAAGTTCTTTGTCTTTCTGAGTAATGTTCCTAACGAAATTTAAAACAAAAAATAAAAACACCCAATGCGTTTTTTTGTGTGTGAAAAGCATCAAAGTCACGGCTTAGATTGATCTCATGTCACAGAGAGACGTTTTTTGTCACTTCCTTCCGCAGAACTCGACATCAAATTCACTTTAATGGTAGTTGTTCCTCTTAGCTTTGACAGCGTGACGCTAAAAAAGACCCAACCGACAATCGTCTTCCTCAGTGTGTCGCCTCCCGACAGGGAGGAGCGAAATTCAGCAGGACAAATCCGACATGTTTCGCTGTCATGAGCAGCAGACGGATCATAGAGGCAGGAAATGAGGTTAAAATGACAGGGGAAGATATATAAATACAAAAATTCAAGTTATCCCTGATCTTTGTTTAACATAGTGTATGAAAGTGTAAAAAAAAAACAACACATACAGAAAAGGATGAGAAAAAAGTAAGAAACCTGACTTTAAAAACAACTTAGTGTTACAGAAAAACAGTTGATCATTGGTGGCCTTGCTAATTAGCATGCAAGTTAGCAAATGAGCATGATTGACAACGCTAAGCCCCGCCTCTTAGTTCTGATTGGTTGTTTCCATTTAGCACTGTGAAAAGGCAGATGAGTTTGAGTTTTTACAAGATATTTCTCATATTTTCCTGCCATAACATGGTGACAGTTTCACAAATATGTAAAGAATATCTATTTTTAAAAGGGTTAAGTACTGAAGCTTTAATATTTAATTTTCAGTTTTATTAATTGTTTTTTTAGTTGGCCTAGTACTGTACAAACGTTTGCATCCACAGAGTAATAATGATCCAGACTGAGGTACTTACTTGCGCCCCACTCTGCTGCCGTTCCGGTGGATGCAGACCACTTCCCGGGTCTGGTATCCCACCTGGATGTCCCAGAACGGACTCTCCTGCCGGTTCAGCCGGTTCCTGGACCGTTTCTTTTGAATCAGCTCCCTGGTTTCAGGATCCTTCACCCCTCCTCGCTCCCTGAGCCCCTGACCTTTGCCTTTCCGCCGTTTTGCCTGCCGTGCGGTCCGGGTCTGGGGCAGGACGCAGGGGGTCCACGGTCCGACCCTAAGGCTGTACAGGCCTTCCGGACCCACACAAGCTCCCGGTTTACAGGACTGAAACTCGGTGAGGTTCGGGCAACCGGCTCCTCCGAAAAGCGGAGGAACCAGGACGCTGCGGACTCTGTTCCTGAGGCCCGTTCCACACGTTTTGGAGCAGGAGGTCCATGGCGAATACTCGGTGACAACGCAGTCCTGAGGGCAAGGGATCAAACACGCCTGCTCCAGGCGCGGCTTGGGCTCAAAATACTCACAGATGGCGTCCTCTGCTGGAGTCCCATCCGCCTTGAGCGTGCAGCCCACCTCCCGGGTCTGAATGCCCTCCTCGCCGCCGCTGCACGTGAACTGCCGCGCGGCGCCAAAGGTCCTGGCCGACACCGGTACGCACTCGTTCCAGGCTCCCAGCTGCCAGTCGTACAGGTCCTTGTGCCAGTCGCACACGCGGAAGCAGTTCCTCTGGTTGGAGGGCCGTTGAGCCTGGTCACAGTTGGTGTGGAGGGTCGTCCAGCCGTCCACGTGGGCGCACCAGACCGCCCGGCTCTGGCTGCCGCCCGGTCCGCAGTCGCTGCCCATGCATCGCCCCCACGGACCTGGGGAGGAGGAAGGAGCAACGTTAAAAAAATACATAAAATCCTATTTGATGCGTGAAACAATCTGTAATGAGTTACAGTTATACTAGTAACAGATAGATGCTGCTTTATTTGGAAATGTTTTCTATACTGCATTCACTGCAAAAACATTAAATTTTACCAAGTATTTTTGACTAGTTTCTAGTGCAAATATGTTAGTACAATTAAGAGAAGGCAAAAACAGTTTACAAGTAACTTTTCAGCAAGACTTTTTTAAGACATTAAATTCTTATTAATGTTAATGAAAACGTTTTAAATTTCACTGGCAGATTATTTCACTTATAAAACGGAAAAATGTCATAAATTAAGTAATCTGACAGTTGAACTAGAACTTTGTCATTAATATCAAGGAATTATTTACTCTAAAAAAGCGTCTATATGTTGCTGAAAAGTTACTTGTAAGTCAGTTTGGCCTCATTTTAAGTGTACAAAGATATTTGCACTAAAACTATACAAACTAGACTTGGTAGGGGTATTTTTTTCCAGTGCACCGATGTGTTATGTGTTACGTGTAGTGTTAGGTTACACTCAGATGTGCAACATAACGCTGCAAAAACAAAATCTTAGCAAGTATTTTTGGTCTATAAAAATATATTTGTTTACAAGTAACTTTTGAACAAGACATAGTAGTTTTTCTTCCGTTTTAAGTCAATAATTTCTTAATATTGATTAAAAAATGTTTCAGTTCCTTTGGCAGGTTTTTTCACTTGGGAACAATATGTTGTGACAAGTGTAATAATCTGCTGGTTGAATTAGCAGATTGTTTCGTCCCATATTTCGTAGTTTTTTAGAAGAAGAGAGAGTGAGGAAGTAGAAAATACTTGTGTGATTCGTAGCCATTTTATTTTTTTTTGTTGGCTATGAATTTGAGAAACAATTATTTCTCAGATTCTCGTGAGTGTGAGCAAATTTAAGAGCAGTTAAAATAGCAACCATAAATCTTATATTGTTCTTATTTAAAAGGATAATGAGCCATAAATTAACAAGCTGGACAAAAGCTGGAATATCCATTACATGTTCTCAGTTTTGGTGCAGAAGACCAACTTATAGGAATCAAGTTGAATGAAAAACATAAATTTCTTTATTTTTTGCAAATATGAACCTGAAAAGTGTTGTGAGTGCTTCGGTTTCACTTTGCACAGCTGAATGGTTGCCATGGAGATTAAATGATTTCTCAAACATGCGTGAAAGAATGAAAGCAACACCATTGCTTTCATTGGTGTTGCTTTCACCAACACCAATGAAAGTGTTGGTGTTGGGCCGTTGAGCCTGGTCACAGGCTCAACGGCCTGCTTTCGATGAGGGAATAACATCGAAAGCATGTTTCGATGAGGGAATAACATCACAACATGATGGAAAGCTCAAAAGAGTCGAGTTTACATGATACTGCCCCTTTCAATAAATATACACCTAATATATTGACCAATGTTCCAGGTATTGTGAATTTTGGGTTTTTTGTTTAGAACTCGGTGTTTCGGCAGGTTTGCAGTTGCTTCTCCTCATTTGGTTCTGGTTCTGGGGATGTAGAGCAGAACCAGAATCATTAAGATCTGAGACGACGAGAAGGTTGATACAACAACAGCAGATCTTTAATGTATTATGGTGCTCAGCCGATCAGTGTTTTATAAACTAACATAAGTATTTCAAAGTCTATTCTAAGAGCTACAAGCCAGAAAACATTGAATTTGACTCTCCAAATTAACAAAATCTGCAGGAAAATAACAAATCTAACAACAATACTGACAAAGTTGGAAAACTGCTTTGATTAAAAATAAGTTGGGGAAAAAATACCAGAAAAGTTAGGATGCAGCAGGACAAATTGATACACAGACAAAAATTGATTATTTTTTTCTGAATGGTAAACAGCAAGTGAATGTATTTTTATCTGGGATAGTGGTAATTAAAGGTGATCAAAGGGAAGCAGCTGAAAGACTGTGAATTATCTGTGGTATTCATCAAACCATTTTGGCAGCCAGCAGATATTGCTTCAAACATTCAATACCAGCCATTTTCCAAGCAAACATAGACATACGCTTTCATTGCATGAGTTCTTATACAACCCAGTGCACAGATGATGCAAAGAACAGGTCATGTTTGCAAATGTTGCAGAAACTGAGTCATTTAGTGAGATTTTAAAGCTCCCATCTGCGCTGTCAGGAATTGTGATCTAAACTACGGTAATAAATAAGGGATAAAACTCTGTTGCAAACTCTCAAAATGTTTTTGTGTGTTTTGTGAGTCGGACAGTTTTCTTCAGGAAAACTAAAATGATTTATATTGTATTACATGTCAGAGCTTAGAAACTACAATGGTGTATTGAGGTTATTTTAGATATAAAACTTATTTTAAGAAACTCAGACATTTTTAGATTAAACTCTGAATTTCTTTTGAAAACAAAAAAAACAAAATGACATTTCTGAGTTAAAAAGTCAACAAAAAAAAATTCTACAAAACAAAGATTGATTATTCAAAAAAGATTTCTAGAAGAAAAGAAAATTTCTGAGTTTGAAAAGTCAAAATTTGCTAGTGAAAATCCCTGACTTTTTTTTTTTAGGATAATTTCAGAAACTTTGCAAAAAACACATGGACATTTCTGAGTTTCAAAAGCTTTTCCAGAAAAGTTTTTTTTTCTGGAAAACTTGATTTTTTTTCTAGCTAATTTGTGACTTTTAAAAATGCATAAATTTCAATGTTTCTCTAGAAAATTTCAGAGATTAATTTCAAAATCCAACTTTTTTTTTTAAGCTAATTTCTGTCTATTTTTGAATTAATTTTCACAATATTTTGGCAGAAATGCACTCCTTTTTTCCACACTGGCCTAATATGCTAACATGTTGGTTAATCTAAAATTAACCAACATGTGATCAAACATAGCGAGAAAAAAATAGGATTAATTAACACAGTTTGGCTGTACTCTGATTGTGTCATCCAAAGGTTGTTAATACCACAGCAGGAGAGAAATCTAATTAAATAGAAAGCTTCACATTTCTACTAGCAAGCTGAGTATGCTAGCATGTGGCAAATCAAAATGCTTCTGGTTATAATTAGATAGCACAGCAGCAAAGAGCGAGCTGTGGTGACAGCGGCCGTCTGCGGCCTGATGTTTCCATCAGAGGAACTAGAGAGGTTGTGCGACAGGTTTGTCAAAACTGGTTTAAAAAGTTGGGGGTTTTTTTCCTCTCCCTGACATTTATTGCTGTAGAAGTTCTGCTGCTGTTGGCAGTTGGCGGTTACTGTAGCAACCGGTAACTGACAGCTCCGCCCCCTTTTCTGTTGCCATTTCATAGCTGTGGTGTGTGTTAGGATCAGATCTGTGTTTTCTTTACAGGTCCTCTATTTTAAGGGCTAGGGTTAAATATATATTTTAGACAAATTTTATGCGTCATATTGACATATTTGTATATGTTTTATAGCTGTGTTTAATTTTACAACTATTAACTGCTGTTAATGTTATTTATTGCATTTTATTTAATGTTTAGGACTTTTATAATTTTTAAATCAAAGTAAACCTGTGTATTTTCAGTTTCGTTTCATGGACTGGAAATATATATATATATCCTTTGTTATTTATGTTAAAAAATAGATTAGTTATGTGGGTTAATGGTGTAAATTTATGTTAAATACTATACGGTCACAGGCAGCGTCCCTTTTTCTGTTGTCTGTATATTGGAGGCTGAGGTTAACCGCCAACTTGATTTTCTCTCTTGTTAGAATAAATACAGTGAACCTGAGTGTGTCAAACAAAGAAGTGTTACAAATGCAAGGCTTAAAAAATTCAATTACCGTATTTTCCAGAATATAAGTCGCACCGGAGTATAAGTCGCATTTTTGGGGGAAATTTATTTGATAAAATCCAATACCAAGAACAGACATTTCATCTTGAAAGGCAATAAAAATAGAATAGAGGCAACAACAGGCTGAATAATTGTACGCTATGCTAACGTTACATGACAAACCACAAACTGAGACCGTGCCTGGTATGTTAACATAACATATTAAGAGTTATTCAGATAACTATAGCATAAATAACATGCTAACAAGTTTAC